>OV928040.1:0-5000 GCA_931315375.2 Opisthograptis luteolata
AACCTAACCTAACCTAACCTAACCTAACCTAACCTAACCATAACCTAACCTAACCTAACCTAACCTAACCTAACCTAACCTAACCTAACCTAACCTAACCTAACCTAACCTAACCTAACCTAACCTAACCTAACCTAACCTAACCTAACCTAACCTAACCTAACCTAACCTAACCTAACCTAACCTAACCTAACCTAACCTAACCTAACCTAACCTAACCTAACCTAACCTAACCTAACCTAACCTAACCTAACCTAACCTAACCTAACCTAACCTAACCTAACCTAACCTAACCTAACCTAACCTAACCTAACCTAACCTAACCTAACCTAACCTAACCTAACCTAACCTAACCTAACCTAACCTAACCTAACCTAACCTAACCTAACCTAACCTAACCTAACCTAACCTAACCTAACCTAACCTAACCTAACCTAACCTAACCTAACCTAACCTAACCTAACCTAACCTAACCTAACCTAACCTAACCTAACCTAACCTAACCTAACCTAACCTAACCTAACCTAACCTAACCTAACCTAACCTAACCTAACCTAACCTAACCTAACCTAACCTAACCTAACCTAACCTAACCTAACCTAACCTAACCTAACCTAACCTAACCTAACCTAACCTAACCTAACCTAACCTAACCTAACCTAACCTAACCTAACCTAACCTAACCTAACCTAACCTAACCTAACCTAACCTAACCTAACCTAACCTAACCTAACCTAACCTAACCTAACCTAACCTAACCTAACCTAACCTAACCTAACCTAACCTAACCTAACCTAACCTAACCTAACCTAACCTAACCTAACCTAACCTAACCTAACCTAACCTAACCTAACCTAACCTAACCTAACCTAACCTAACCTAACCTAACCTAACCTAACCTAACCTAACCTAACCTAACCTAACCTAACCTAACCTAACCTAACCTAACCTAACCTAACCTAACCTAACCTAACCTAACCTAACCTAACCTAACCTAACCTAACCTAACCTAACCTAACCTAACCTAACCTAACCTAACCTAACCTAACCTAACCTAACCTAACCTAACCTAACCTAACCTAACCTAACCTAACCTCACCTAACCTAACCTAACCTAACCTAACCTAACCTAACCTAACCTAACCTAACCTAACCTAACCTAACCTAACCTAACCTAACCTAACCTAACCTAACCTAACCTAACCTAACCTAACCTAACCTAACCTAACCTAACCTAACCTAACCTAACCTAACCTAACCTAACCTAACCTAACCTAACCTAACCTAACCTAACCTAACCTAACCTAACCTAACCTAACCTAACCTAACCTAACCTAACCTAACCTAACCTAACCTAACCTAACCTAACCTAACCTAACCTAACCTAACCTAACCTAACCTAACCTAACCTAACCTAACCTAACCTAACCTAACCTAACCTAACCTAACCTAACCTAACCTAACCTAACCTAACCTAACCTAACCTAACCTAACCTAACCTAACCTAACCTAACCTAACCTAACCTAACCTAACCTAACCTAACCTAACCTAACCTAACCTAACCTAACCTAACCTAACCTAACCTAACCTAACCTAACCTAACCTAACCTAACCTAACCTAACCTAACCTAACCTAACCTAACCTAACCTAACCTAACCTAACCTAACCTAACCTAACCTAACCTAACCTAACCTAACCTAACCTAACCTAACCTAACCTAACCTAACCTAACCTAACCTAACCTAACCTAACCTAACCTAACCTAACCTAACCTAACCTAACCTAACCTAACCTAACCTAACCTAACCTAACCTAACCTAACCTAACCTAACCTAACCTAACCTAACCTAACCTAACCTAACCTAACCTAACCTAACCTAACCTAACCTAACCTAACCTAACCTAACCTAACCTAACCTAACCTAACCTAACCTAACCTAACCTAACCTAACCTAACCTAACCTAACCTAACCTAACCTAACCTAACCTAACCTAACCTAACCTAACCTAACCTAACCTAACCTAACCTAACCTAACCTAACCTAACCTAACCTAACCTAACCTAACCTAACCTAACCTAACCTAACCTAACCTAACCTAACCTAACCTAACCTAACCTAACCTAACCTAACCTAACCTAACCTAACCTAACCTAACCTAACCTAACCTAACCTAACCTAACCTAACCTAACCTAACCTAACCTAACCTAACCTAACCTAACCTAACCTAACCTAACCTAACCTAACCTAACCTAACCTAACCTAACCTAACCTAACCTAACCTAACCTAACCTAACCTAACCTAACCTAACCTAACCTAACCTAACCTAACCTAACCTAACCTAACCTAACCTAACCTAACCTAACCTAACCTAACCTAACCTAACCTAACCTAACCTAACCTAACCTAACCTAACCTAACCTAACCTAACCTAACCTAACCTAACCTAACCTAACCTAACCTAACCTAACCTAACCTAACCTAACCTAACCTAACCTAACCTAACCTAACCTAACCTAACCTAACCTAACCTAACCTAACCTAACCTAACCTAACCTAACCTAACCTAACCTAACCTAACCTAACCTAACCTAACCTAACCTAACCTAACCTAACCTAACCTAACCTAACCTAACCTAACCTAACCTAACCTAACCTAACCTAACCTAACCTAACCTAACCTAACCTAACCTAACCTAACCTAACCTAACCTAACCTAACCTAACCTAACCTAACCTAACCTAACCTAACCTAACCTAACCTAACCTAACCTAACCTAACCTAACCTAACCTAACCTAACCTAACCTAACCTAACCTAACCTAACCTAACCTAACCTAACCTAACCTAACCTAACCTAACCTAACCTAACCTAACCTAACCTAACCTAACCTAACCTAACCTAACCTAACCTAACCTAACCTAACCTAACCTAACCTAACCTAACCTAACCTAACCTAACCTAACCTAACCTAACCTAACCTAACCTAACCTAACCTAACCTAACCTAACCTAACCTAACCTAACCTAACCTAACCTAACCTAACCTAACCTAACCTAACCTAACCTAACCTAACCTAACCTAACCTAACCTAACCTAACCTAACCTAACCTAACCTAACCTAACCTAACCTAACCTAACCTAACCTAACCTAACCTAACCTAACCTAACCTAACCTAACCTAACCTAACCTAACCTAACCTAACCTAACCTAACCTAACCTAACCTAACCTAACCTAACCTAACCTAACCTAACCTAACCTAACCTAACCTAACCTAACCTAACCTAACCTAACCTAACCTAACCTAACCTAACCTAACCTAACCTAACCTAACCTAACCTAACCTAACCTAACCTAACCTAACCTAACCTAACCTAACCTAACCTAACCTAACCTAACCTAACCTAACCTAACCTAACCTAACCTAACCTAACCTAACCTAACCTAACCTAACCTAACCTAACCTAACCTAACCTAACCTAACCTAACCTAACCTAACCTAACCTAACCTAACCTAACCTAACCTAACCTAACCTAACCTAACCTAACCTAACCTAACCTAACCTAACCTAACCTAACCTAACCTAACCTAACCTAACCTAACCTAACCTAACCTAACCTAACCTAACCTAACCTAACCTAACCTAACCTAACCTAACCTAACCTAACCTAACCTAACCTAACCTAACCTAACCTAACCTAACCTAACCTAACCTAACCTAACCTAACCTAACCTAACCTAACCTAACCTAACCTAACCTAACCTAACCTAACCTAACCTAACCTAACCTAACCTAACCTAACCTAACCTAACCTAACCTAACCTAACCTAACCTAACCTAACCTAACCTAACCTAACCTAACCTAACCTAACCTAACCTAACCTAACCTAACCTAACCTAACCTAACCTAACCTAACCTAACCTAACCTAACCTAACCTAACCTAACCTAACCTAACCTAACCTAACCTAACCTAACCTAACCTAACCTAACCTAACCTAACCTAACCTAACCTAACCTAACCTAACCTAACCTAACCTAACCTAACCTAACCTAACCTAACCTAACCTAACCTAACCTAACCTAACCTAACCTAACCTAACCTAACCTAACCTAACCTAACCTAACCTAACCTAACCTAACCTAACCTAACCTAACCTAACCTAACCTAACCTAACCTAACCTAACCTAACCTAACCTAACCTAACCTAACCTAACCTAACCTAACCTAACCTAACCTAACCTAACCTAACCTAACTTAACCTAACCTAACCTAACCTAACCTAACCTAACCTAACCTAACCTAACCTAACCTAACCTAACCTAACCTAACCTAACCTAACCTAACCTAACCTAACCTAACCTAACCTAACCTAACCTAACCTAACCTAACCTAACCTAACCTAACCTAACCTAACCTAACCTAACCTAACCTAACCTAACCTAACCTAACCTAACCTAACCTAACCTAACCTAACCTAACCTAACCTAACCTAACCTAACCTAACCTAACCTAACCTAACCTAACCTAACCTAACCTAACCTAACCTAACCTAACCTAACCTAACCTAACCTAACCTAACCTAACCTAACCTAACCTAACCTAACCTAACCTAACCTAACCTAACCTAACCTAACCTAACCTAACCTAACCTAACCTAACCTAACCTAACCTAACCTAACCTAACCTAACCTAACCTAACCTAACCTAACCTAACCTAACCTAACCTAACCTAACCTAACCTAACCTAACCTAACCTAACCTAACCTAACCTAACCTAACCTAACCTAACCTAACCTAACCTAACCTAACCTAACCTAACCTAACCTAACCTAACCTAACCTAACCTAACCTAACCTAACCTAACCTAACCTAACCTAACCTAACCTAACCTAACCTAACCTAACCTAACCTAACCTAACCTAACCTAACCTAACCTAACCTAACCTAACCTAACCTAACCTAACCTAACCTAACCTAACCTAACCTAACC